>JAWNLR010000919.1:0-15363 GCA_035042205.1 Drosophila infuscata | reverse complement strand
GGTTATAAGCTACATACTGTCAACTAATACTCCAAATAAATACCATAACGAGTAAAATATAAGAATACTCGCTATGCCCCCTTCCTCCATCCATAAATAAAGAATAGTGTTTTCAATGCTCAGTTCGAATGATTTCAAAGGTAGGTAAGAATCCATACATAAATACGTATTCTACGGCAAGATTGTTAAGCCGCATTCAGATCAGGAGAAGCTGTAGACAATGTAAACAGTACCAGTAAACATGGCAAATGCTCTCCGGCTATATATGCTCTGCGGATCGGACGTCTCTTTTAACTGTCTCGAAATTGAGGGTCATATCAATGAAGTCGCTGCCACAGGCGCCTATTGAGGCTCAGCCAGAATGAGCAGGTGAACGAGGCTGTGTTTGGTCGTTAGAACTGGATCGGCTTCCAGCCATGATTTCCAATGCTCAAAATTCCCGTTGCACAATATCCACCAGTTACAAGGTGCTCCAGGTCCGCCAAAAGTTGCCACATTTCGCATAGCTGGAATAAATACATAAAACAATAATACTTATAATAATATATACACTCCAGACAGTTCTGTAACTTATGATCGAAGCAGACATCCAATGTTCGGCTCTTGGTTTCCCCGTGTATGTGGAAACAAAGTAGCTGAACTCAGTTTGGAAAATATCGCATTGGGTCGAATCAGACGTCAACATTCTTATTATTCTCTTCAAAGCGATCACTGTGGAGATACTGGCCGTTGTCTACCGTTTAAATAGCTTAGTCTATAATTTACTCGCTCGCTCGCTCTTCGCAACGGACGTGTTTTTTCATTGCGCATCGAAATTTATTTATTTCTCATCGTATTTACTTGTTTAACCGTGATACTTTTGTGCTAGAACAATATATTGTCAATTTCTGTGTTTTGCCGGTCGATGTTAAACACATTGTTGAACTTTAATATAGTTAAACAATTAAGACAGGGCGTTCTTTCGTACAACAAGAAACGGCAGCTCAAATCAAGCTTTGGTGTTTTTATTTGTGTTTGCATGCAATTTGTTGTTGTACTTTTACGCTCTTGCTTGTGTTTCCCTCGCGCGCTCGCATTAACATTGTTGGTGGTAGCTGTTTTCGCTCTTTTTCTATCTTGCTCTCCTATTCCGGTGAGCTTCTCATTATTTTTTTTCGGTCATCGCGCCCGCGCCATTTTATATTTTCTGTTTTAAACGTTGTTGTTGTGTAAGTGCATAGCTTCATCCTTTTTGCATTAACCCTTGGGTGTGCTAAAGGCTAAATTGTGTCTGTTCTTTTTTCTCCTTATACTTTTATTTATATTTATTTATTTATTTTTGCTCTTGTTTGCGCAGTATATTTTGAATTTTATAAACTTATTTTAATTTCATTTTATAATAATGTCGAGTGTCTGCTATTATAAAATTTGCCAGGTCCGTCCAAATATTAAGTCGGGTCTTGTTTGCTGCTGGTTGTGTGACAATGTATCACACGAAAAATGCGCTGGCCTGAACGGCCGTATCATTGACCTGATTAATGCAAAACCAGGCTTAAATTGGACTTGTGATAAGTGCATGGATGTCGAAAGGGACATGATGGGTCTTATCAGGCAGACAAAGATTGGCTTTGGAGATCTTTTCGGTAGGTTTAATAAACTTTTCGATGGATTCTCGGCTTAGGAGAATGATTTCAAGGGCATGAAACTTTTGAATGATTCTCCAAAGCGTAAAAAGGCAAACTTTAGGCTGTCTGTGGGCCCAAATGAACTCTCGGTCCCCTCTCAAGTGCCCACAATGTCTGGACCTAACATTGAGCCTTCCATTCCATAATATTGATGACTCAGTGAGCGTTAGCACAGTGGATGCAAATCTAAATGCTGATGCTAATGTATCAGTTGAGTCAACTGGTCATAAAACCAAAGTTACAGCTCCATCAAATGCTGTTGCTAAGGTTCCTCCCACGACCCTAGTAGGTGTTCCACCTAATAAACAAATATTTGTTTCCAGGCTTTCCCCTGATATCACATCGGATGATGTTAAGTCTTATATACAGGCAAAAATTAAAGGACCCATAAAGGTGGAAAAATTTCAATTTTCCTATATTCGTGTAATTTTTTCCTTTAAGATAAATGTTTCGCCTGAATATTTCAGTAACATTTATTGCAATAAATTCTGTCCGGACCATGTTGTTGTAATGGAATATTCTGTGAAAAAGAAAAATCCGTCTCCTTTTGTTGTTTCTGATAGCACAAAAAACTGACTAGCTCTCTCTTATCAACATGTAAGAGGTTTGGGTAGTAAACTCACAAATTTATACTTAAATAGTACTTATTTTCCTTATCATGTCGTTGCCTTTTCGGAAACCTGGTTAAAGCCCGACATCTTAAGTTCTGAAATGTTATCTAATGGATTCACTATCTATAGAAAACATCGCAATCTCCGTCGAGGCGGTGGTGAACTTATTGCTATCGATGCTGATTTATCTTCTGAGTAAGTAATGACAGATAATTCTGTAGATATTGAGTTTATTGTTGTTAAATTGTGTGTAAATAGTGTTGGTATTTTTATTACGTGTTCCTACATACCACCGTGTTCAGATAGATCCATATATCTGTCCCATTTGGATGCTATTTTAGCTGTGTCTACTAAATCGTGACTTTCTTGTAGTTCTTGGTGATTTTAATCTCACTGGAACTACATGGACTTCTTGTCTAGACTCAAGTGTCTTGATACCTACGACTCAGAGTGAGTTTCTCGATGGTTTGTTTGGGATATCTTTGATTCAAATCAATGCTATCCCAAATTCGTTGGATAAGATGCTTGATCTTGTTTTTGTCATGAATCCCTACTTTTTCTGTGTTTCCCGTTCTGTACCCATGTCCTATCCTGAAGATCCCTATCACCCTACTCTGGAAGTACTGTTTGATTTGCCCACTAAGCTATCAAGTCAGGATAACAAGCTATCAGGGCGAGTTCGCCAGTTTCGGAAAACCGATTTTGTCAAATTAACTCGACTCTTATTGCAGACTGACTGGTCCCAGCTTTATAGTTGTGGGGACATGGATGGAGCAATCAATATCTTTTACAAAACTCTGGACGATTTATTTGACTTGTGTGTTCCTGCTCGTGAGCCATGTAGGTCTAATAAACCTGAATGGTTTGCACGGGAATTGATCAATTTAAAAAATCGAAAGTCGAGAATGTTCAAGAAATTCAGGGAAACTGGCTCTTCCTTGGATTACTCTCGTTATTTGATTGCACGATCCAATTTCTCTGTTATAAATGACAAATATTATAAGGATTACCTAACAAACTGTAGTTTACAATTTCGCGGGATCCTAAACGTTTCTATGACTTTGTCAACACAAAGCGTGGTTGAACAGCACTTCCTTCTACTGATTAATTGGATCTCAAAATATTTACTATCAAGAACACAGAGAGGTTTTTCTTTAGAGGTTTCATCTCAATGTCTGTTCAGGTTACTTCCGGAATACCACAAGGAAGTCACCTTGGTCCCTTGTTATTTAATTTATTTATAAATGACCTTCCGTCCGTTATAATTTATTCTCGGGTGTTGATGTACGCCGATGACGTTAAGTTGTGTTTATCAAGTACTGACTCTCTTACTGGACAGAAGCTTCAAGCTGACTTAGATAGTTTTGAAGCCTGGTGTCGTTTTAATTTATTAAATTTTAATTGTGATAAATGCAAAGTCATGTCCTTTTATAGGCGAATGCCTTGTTTAATCGATTATTTCCTTAATGGCAAACCACTGGAATGCACAGAATGTGTAGATGATTTGGGTATCCTTTTAGATCCCAAGCTTAAATTTGACAAGCATATTTCTGCGACTGCTAATCGAGCCCTTGGTGTCATAGGTTTCATTAGGCGCTGGTCAAAAGAATTTGACGATCCCTATATCACTAAAACTCTTTACATGTCTCTTGTGCGTCCTATTCTTGAATATGTGTCTTGTATATGGTCACCCAATTACAATGTTCATCAGGACATCATTAGAATCCGTGCAAAAGCAATTTCTTTTATTTGCACTTAGACGTCTAAACTGGACTACTAATTTTAGTTTACTTTCCTACCGTAGTAGACTTCTATTAATAAATCTTCCTTCACTTTCTGATCGTAGAATAATGCTTGGCGTAATCTTTTTACTCAAGCCTATAAATGGTGAGATTTATTCTTCAGAGATAATTAGCCAAATAAATTTTACAGTTCCGATCAGAAATACAAGGAACTTTCTACCCATATTTCCTCAAACTTGTAGTTCGAATTATGCTATACATAATTCATTTAGAATTTTATGTACTAATTATAATATGATTTTCCCTTTAATTAATTGCAGTTCCCCTATTAATGTAATTAAAAATGTTTTGTTGTGTCATCTTTCTTCCAATTCGCGATCTTCGTATCAGTAACTCGTGCCGGTCGTCCCTCAGTCGGTTGTGTTGGGCGGGGGGGAACGCTTTCACCTGGGTCCGCGCGTTAACAATCCCGTGCTTGGTATCGTTGGGCCACTTGAATGTACTGCTCGTTAGTACTTCAACGTCTAAATATTATAAATATTATAAAACAAATATACGCAAATTTGATATCAAAAATATGCCATCTTGTGATGTACATATACACATATATACATATATACATATTATTATACTATTATACCAAAATGGTATAATAGTATATTGGTTTTGTGCAATGTTCGTCATGCTGTGTGTCCGTCCGTCCGTCTGTATGAACGCGCGTTCCTCCGACACCCTTAGAGATAGAGACTTGAAATTTGGAACGTATATTGGAAAGAACCCTCGAAAGTTAAAGTGTCTTGGGTTTGGACCTACGTCCACTAGGAAGCTAGAAAATCGATAAATTCGATTTTAGCAAATCGATAAATCCCCATATATCTTACAATTTAATGAATACAGTCACCAATTTTGGTTTGTAGGTTGTTGGCGAGGTCCTTGAAAGATCGGCATGTGCCACGCCCACCTCCGACGCCCACATCACCCCCGCCCCAAAAAAGTTCAAATGGCTATATCTTCCGCAGTTTTTGAGTAGAGAACGTCAAATTTTGTAGGTATATTACTGGTAGTCGTCTTTAAGAACCGATAAAATTGTGGTGCCACGCCCACACCTGCGCCTATAATCGACAATTCCGATATATAACTCCGTATATATCCGAACATTTTAAAGATAGAGTAAGCAAACTTGGAAGGTAATTTACTGGTAACCTCCTCCAAAGACTGGCAGGAACTTCGTCCCTAGAAATTTAAAATGCGCATATCTACCGTAATTTGCAAGCTAGAGTCGCAAAATTTTGCAGGTATGTTATTGGTAACTCCCCCAAAGATCGATAAAAAAATTGGATGGCCACGCCCACTCCACCTACCTAAACCGATACACCTGTTGGTGTAAATCGATAAACCCATATAAAGGTATTGGTATAATGGTCTGTTTGGAATTGTACTGACGTGATTGTTCATCTAGAGGAATTTGCCAATATGTGTGTTTCATATCCAAGCCATTGATAAATCAAGCGGGTGGTAAACGGCTTATAATGCCATCAATGTGCGGCAAGAGATATGCATCACGTTTTGTCACTTTATTAATTTCTCTAGAATCAAGACACAATAGGTATTTTTCTCCTTTTTGACTAATACACAATTACTACTCCAGGTCTTGTCGACTTCTCAATGACGTCAAGTGCGAGCATATTGTCTACTTCAGACATTATTTTCGCAATGGCTGGTGATACTGGCCAATGTCGTTGTTTAACCGCTCTAGCAGATCCAACATCTATTGAATGAGTTGCTAAGCTAGTTCGTCCCTCAGTACGGAATGATGGAAACATATTTATTACCTTGTCTTTACGTTTTCTTTCCTCTATTATTATTTGAAGAACCAACATCTAATTCTGATACTTTTGCGTGAAGAGTTATCTTATTCAAAAGTGCGAATTTCTCCCAAAAGTCTATACCAAGGTAAACATCTTGTTTAAGTTCAGGTATAATGAATAATTCAAGGTCAGCAGCGCAATTTCGATAGCTTATATTTGTTTTAAGCTCTGCCACTACTTTACTTACGGTTCCGTTCGATGTTCGAATTGATCCTGTACACTTCTTAGATTTGTTGTGTGTAACAAATTCTGATGGATGACACTTCCCTCTGTCGGTTTTTCAAAGGGTTACATTTAATACGTTGGGGCTTGTAGGTATCCTTTGCACCGCATCCGTAGCAAAAGATTTTACGTAACCCTTGTGGGGCATGCGAATAGTCAGCAATATCGCATTTGTTTTAATAAGCTTAGATCAGCTAATGAAGCTTATGGTGCTTTAGAAAGCTTTTGATCGCGGATTTGCACCCTTCAGCTTTTGAATGCAAACCTGCGCACTTGGGCTTTCAAATGCAAGCATGCGCCCTTGAACTTTCAAATCGGCGGCGTTTGCGCATGCAGTTTATTCTTCTGTTTGCTGCGGTTGGTGCCAGAAGCACTTAGAGGAATCTGTGCCAACATTTATTCTTACCCCCGTGAAAATATTTGCTGACAAAATTTGTAAATCAGAAAACATCAGGAGTTGGACAGTTTTAAGTGCGATATCATTTGGAGAATCACACCTAAGACCGACCCCACCCGACTCCAGGTGGATTGACTGAAAAATTACGAAAGAAAGGCTGTTCATCACTCCCAACAAACTTTTTTGCAAACGAACAATGGCCTCGATCTGTGGACGCATGGCGCTTCGTGTCGCCGCACGCCAAAGTGTAACATACCACTCCGTGCGTACCTGCAAAATTATGAACGATCCGATAGAAAATGCCACCGTAACGCAGCTAAATAAAAAAAAGGAAATGGCTGATTAGCTTTCACAAACCGTCCCTGTGGCAAATTTTTTTTTTGTACTATCGACAATTTCCACCCCACCTATGCAGTGAAAGAACAAATTTATATAAAGAACAAGTAAGAACGCTGTAGTCGAGTGAGCTCGACTACCATATACCCTGAACCAAGCTTTAAATGCATTATAGGTTTATCGTTTTTGGGGGCTGGAGTGGGCGTGGCCCGATCTTAGTAATATACCTTCTAAGTTTGGTAACTGTAGCTCTTGAATTGCGGGAGATACAGGCATTTATCGTTTTTTGTGGGCGGGAGTGGGCGTGGCCCAAAATATTTTGGAGTTCGATCTTAGTAATATACCTTCTAAGTTTGGTAACTGTAGCTCTTAAATTGAGGGAGATACAGGCATTTTTCGTTTTTTGTGGGCGGGAGTGGGCGTGGTCCAAAATTTTTTTTCCACATTTATGAAGGGTGTTACTAGCAATATACCTTTAAAATTTGGTGACTTCAGTTTTCAAATTGCGCGAGATATATGGGTTTATCGATTTACACCAACAGGTGTATCGGTTTAGGTAGGTGGAGTGGGCGTGGCCATCCAATTTTTTTTATCGATCTTTGGGGGAGTTACCAGTAACATACCTGCAAAATTTTCCGACTCTAGCTTGCAAATTACGGCAGATATGCGCATTTTAAATTTCTAGGGATGAAGTTCCTGGGGGCGGCGGATGTGGGCGTGGTCCAAAAATTGGTATGCCAATCTTTGGAGGAGGTTACCAGCAAATTGCCTTCCAAGTTTGGTTACTCTATCTTTAAAATGTTCGGAGATATAGGGAGTTATCGATTTACAATCGGAATTGTCGATTATAGGCGCAGGTGTGGGCGTGGCACCACAAATTTGTTATCGGTTCTTAGGGCGACTACCAGTAATATACCTACCAAATTTGACGTTCCCTACTCAAAAACTGCGGAAGATATAGCCATTTGAAAATTTTAGGGGCGGGGGTGATGGGGGCGTCGGAGGTGGGCGTGGCACACGCCGATCTTTCAAGGACCTCGCCAACAACCTACCAACCAAAATTTGTGACTGTATCCATTAAATTGTGAGAGATATGTGGAATTTACTGCTATCAGAAATCTAAATGTATCGATAATTCAGAAACTGAGGCAGTTATCGATAAAATAACGCAAACGATCTGCGCCTGGTATACGAGATCTTATATTCCAAATTTGAAGTCTCTAGCTCTTATAGTCTCTGAGATCCGCGTTTTCATACAGACGGACAGACGGACAGACGGACGGACGGACAGACGGACAGACGGACAGACAGACGGACAGGGCTAGATCGACTCGGCTATTGATCCTGATCAAGAATATATATACTTTATGGGGTCGGAGATGCTTCCTTCTGCCTGTTACATACATTTGCACAAAACCATTATACCCTTTTTACCCATTTTTAATGGGTTCAGGGTATAAAAAGGGGCAAAGAAAAATAAAATGAAACCCCATATATTTACCCATGTTAGCATATATTGAGATAGGGACCGAAAATTAATGATTTTTATTTAAACGAAAATTTTTTGAAATTAATTAAATCGCTTGAAAAAAAAATTGTATTCCAACCCACACTCGACACTTGAAAGTAAAAATGGCATAGGTTAAGTTGCAACGCATATACATAAGCTATTTGTTACAAAACCCAATTTGGTAATTCAACTCGTACCTAAAAGTATGCTATAAAAAAAAAAAATTTGTTAACTTGCCTAATTTAGGACATACTAGAAAAAGTATGCTATAAACATTGTAATTCAACTAAGTCTAGCTATAAAAAAAATGCTATAAAAAATAATGTGAATTAGCACATACACCAAAATGAATGTTATACCAAACCAACCAATATATGTAATAACTCTTGCTTAGTTAGAAAAATAAAGAAGTATGCAAACAAAAATTGAACTACAATCCCATTGTATAAATTAAATTTAATTTAAATAGTACCAAAAATGTTATGAAATCTACTGTCAAAATTACCCCGAAAATTGTAATCCAAATTATCGAAAAGTACCTTTAGTTTTTTTTTATGAAATTTAAACCATGAATTAACCTGTTAACTATATTGAAATGAAGTCGTAAATTGCTTTATAATTCCTACTGGCCAGAAGATGTAATTTAAGTCGAACAACAAAACTTTCTTTTGGGGACTTTCCATTAAAATATGCAGCGCAGGAAGTCCAATTGGATGGGTGGGTATAGAGCGCTATATCGGGGCAAATACCACCGTGCACCCCGAAATTACTAACCAACACCAACGACGCTGCCGCGCTTCTCGCGTAAAATTTTTTTTCCAATCCAAATGATATGCTCCACATTTTTTTTTTGAGTATTATCGATGTTTTGATTGCTTGCTTCGGAGTTGCTCTCCAAATAACCAGGACCCTAAAAAAATAAAATTATGACTCCAGGAATTCCGCCCGCCCCATCACCCCACCATCCGTTTGTGTGTTGGACGATCAAAACGAGAATGTAAGCAGAGTGCGAGAAGATCTTATTCAAGATTACATAAAGTTTTGACGCTCAACACGGGGCCTCGATTCGATTCGGTTGTTTACATAATTTTTGGCGCAGCAACAACAACAGCTGCAGTTAAACCAACCAATTTGAGTCAACTATCGGTTGTTACTAGGAATGGAATGGCGCTACGTACCGACGGAATGCAACCCGGCAGACATTCTTTCTAGAGGAGCACTTTCAAGCGACCTTTTAGAATCATCGTTGTGGTCTCATGGTCCCGATTTCTTAACCAAAGGAGAGTGCGACTGGCCCGCATCATGTTTACAGGCCCGGACGCTGCCTGAGCTGCGGCAAAAGGTGCTAGTTAATATCTCTAGATGCTTTGATGTCAGCTTAGAATGCAAGTTTGCAAATTCTTTTCATAACCTGCGTCGTGTCTTCGAATATATATATAAATTTCGGAATCGCATCAGGCATGCCAGTCTAACAGTAGATTGGATACACAATGGCACTCAACTACTCTTGCGGAGCATCCAGATGGCGAATCTGAGTGATGAGTATAAGGCTCTTCAAGACGGACGGACTATCAAATCATCCAGCTCTATTGCATCGCTTACCACATTCATCGATGAGTTTGGACTTCTTCGTGTTGGTGGCCGTCTAAAACACTCGAGCCTGGATTTCGATGCTCAGCATCTGATCATACTTCTGGGACATCGTCCTGTCACACGCGCCATCATCATGCATTTTCACAGGCGTCAGCTGCATGCCGGACCTCGTTCTCTACTTGCTCATATTCGACTTCACTATTGGCCTTTTGGTGGGCGTAAGACTGTCTCCAGCGTAACAATAAAGTGCATTATGTGTTTTCGAGCAAAACCGTTCATGGCTGTGACAATCAGGGCTGATCTTCCCCGCGATCGTGTTAGTGGTTCGCATCCTATCGTTGTCACTGGAGTGGACTATTGTGGACCGTTTTATTACAAGAGCGAGATTCGTAACAAAGGACCAGTAAAATGCTACATCTCGGTCTTCATTTGCTTCGCAACAAAGGCAGTGCATCTCGAACTGGTTCCTGATTTGTCAACAGCAGCCTTTCTTAATGCGCTTAAGAGGTTTATTCTTACCAGACGTTAACCTGTTTGCATATGGTCGGACAATGCGACAAATTTCGTCGGAGCCAGGAATGACTTAGCTGAACTCAACCGACTCTTCCTCAGCGAGCAGCACATCGACTCTATCCGAGAGTTTTGTGTCTCTGACGACATCGAATGGGAATTCATCCCACCTCGCTCACCACACTTTGGTGGACTTTGGGAGGCGACGGTGAAGACAGCAAAATACCATTTTTATCGGTCGGTCGAATCCTCGGTTTTGCCACTGGATGATCTGTGCACACTTGTCTGCCACATTGGGGCAATAATAAACTCTCGACCTCTTTTTCCACTTTCGGATGTGTGAACGCCCTGAGCCGGATGTCACCAAGCTAAACGTTAGCCGCCTAGATCGATGGCAGCGTATAGCTTATTATCAGCAAATTTTCTGGAGTCGTTGGCGATATTTAACTCTTCTTCAGCAACGGTCCAAATCCCGGGGGTTCACATTAACGATGTTGTCCTTGTAAAGGATGAAAACTTGCCACCACTTAAATGGCCACTGGCTCGTGTGGTCGAGCTTGTTGCTGGTGCTGACGGCGTTTCCCGAGTAGCTGTTCTCAAGACGTCAACTGGAACAATAAAGAGAGCTGTGAGCCAGTTGAAAGCCCGTGTCTTTCAACGGGGGGAGAATGTTTGGTTACGCAGGTATCCGCGCCAAACAACAATTAAAGCTGCTTCGCTCTTAATATTTATCTCTTTGATAAGTTATGCTCTGCGCAGCATAAAGAGCAAATTAACGTAACTATCATAACTGTTTTTTTTTCATATGCTCATCGGCATTTCGTTTTATTGCATTTTTCACCTTGCTTGCCCTTGGCCTTAGCTGAGCGCAAGCTGCAGCTGCAATTCGGCAGCTAATTAGTTCTATTCGGTCAATCGGGAATTCAAGTCGCGGCAGGGTATTCGACACCGCTTGCCAAAAAATAATTCGTACAATTAAAAGTGCAAAGCTCAACTCGGAGCTTATAATTAACAATTGTAACTATTTTTAGTTTCGCCACGAAGGCAAATAAACTACATTTATAGAACAGCAAATATCGGTGCGTTTCTATTTATTTGTTTTACTTTGAAAAACTCGATAGCTATTGAAAAAGCTCCATAGCTCAACAGAGAGAATAATAATAATGTTGACGTCTGATTCGACACAATGCGATGTTTACCAAAGCGAGTTTAGCTACTTTGTTCCCACATACATACAGTGATTTCAAGCTTGTTTCGACCAGTGCCTAGCGTATATTTTTATTGCCTGCCATAAACTCATTATTCATTATTTTTCAAAAATTCCAATAGCCATTGACAGGTACATTTATTAACCACCGAAATAATTATATGATCCTAATAAACTGGGGTTTCCTTACCTGCTAGGTAGGGTTATGTAAAAAAGTACCTCTATTTATGGTGACAGATCATTTTCAACAATTATTTTATAGACACCTGGGTGCCATAAAACCCGTATTTTTTACGTCAGGTTGAATATTTTCGGTTTTAATAGACCAATCCTCCGTAGTCTGTTTAGTGTTTTCCTGCATTTCGGGCTTAACAAGCCAACAAGGACTATGGGCAAGCTGACTTCCTTTTGTCAACGGAAAATCATCCTGGAACACTTAAAAATCGGATATTCATATCGCCAAATAGCAAAAATTGTCAATCTAAACACCTTAACTGTAATCTACATCATTTGGAGTTTCGTCGACGAAAATTGGATGGAGGGCGAGGGCGGAATGGTACCAAACATATTTGAATATGGATACAAATTCAACATTTTTGGCCCGTGCGGATGGAATTATATGTGGCGACAGTCCAATACTGAGCTGAATCCCAAACACATAAAGGCAACAGTCAAGCATGGCGGATGAATTGTCATGGTATGGGCCTGTATCTCGGCATTATATTAAAGGAAAATTTACTCGAAAGTTCCGAGAAGCTCGGAATCTGACGAACTTTCCGGTTCTGCCAGGACAACGACCCCAAACATAAGTCCGGAATAGTGCAGTCCTGGCTTATCTGGAACTACCCCCACATGATAATTCCACCGGCCCAGTCTCCAGATTTAAATGTTATTGAAATTTTAGGGCTCTGCTGGAAAATAACATCCGGAATCACAACATATCCAGCAAACAAGTAAATTTTTTCCTTTTAGCCACTGTATATTGTTGAAATTTCACTTTGAGATATATTTGAATAGATGCGTTAAATATTCAAATGAAGAATTATTAAATTTACCGTATTTAATTTTGGGGCAGGTGACAAGTGTGTGTTAGAAAAACGCACTCAAATCCAAATCAGAGCTGCACCAAATAAAATCAAAAGCAACAAATGACATCTGTCAACGAATAAAAAGGAAGACAGGCAAAAAATCACAATTGTGATAAATTGTGAGCAATTGTAGAAAATATCGCAAAGAAAAGAATTAAAATTTAATTGCATTAAAAATGGTAAGTTTGATTAGTGAATGCACCTAAAATTAAATAAATGTTCATTTGTTTTGCGGCACGCAGTCAATGCATAAGCCGCTGGTGGTGAAGTTGAAGTTGCCTAATCGTGTGGAACCCGAGGTGTGACACCGAGACGCCACACTAGGGAGACACACAGATAAATTGGAATATTTACGCAACAATTTGCTCGTAAAATTGGTCTCCAAATAATTTGCTGCGCCATTTATGAAACCCGTCGATGCCGTTCGCCTGAAAATACCCCGCTATTATTGGATTATCTGTGAACCGATGGATGTTGGCTCGATGTTAAAACGTGTGGACAACTTCTACTATCGAGGTGTGGACGAGTTGATCGCGGACTTTAGGCAAATGTTAAGCAACTGCTATTGCTTCAATAAACCAACCGATTGTGTCTATCGAGATGGCCAGCAGCTGGAGGAGTTTTTCAACAAGGTGTTATCAGAAATGCCAATCAGCGAGGAAGTGGAACTGCCAAAGGTGATTGGTGCAGTTTGTGGAGTTCGTGCAACTCGTGGAGTTCGTGCAGCTCCTGCAGTTCGTGCAGTTCGTGCATCTCGTGGAGTTCGTGCAGTTGGTGCAGAAACTGCACCACGAATGCATAAGCCGCTGGTGGTGAAGTTGAAGTTGCCTAATCGTGTGAAACCCGAGGTGCGACACCGAGACGCCACACTAGGGAGACACACAGATAAATTGGAACATTTACGCAACAATTTGCTCGTAAGATTGGTCTCCAAACAATTTGCTGCGCCATTTATGAAACCCGTCGATGCCGTTCGCCTGAAAATACCCCGCTATTATTGGATTATCAGTGAACCGATGGATGTTGGCTCGATGTTGAAACGTGTGGACAACTTCTACTATCGAGGTGTGGACGAGTTGATCGCGGACTTTAGGCAAATGTTAAGCAACTGCTATTGCTTCAATAAACCAACCGATTGTGTCTATCGAGATGGCCAGCAGCTGGAGGAGTTTTTCAACATGGTGTTATCAGAAATGCCAATCAGCGAGGAAGTGGAACTGCCAAAGATGATTGGTGCAGCTTGTGCAGTTCGTGCACTTCATGCAGTTCGTGCAGTTCGTGCATCTCGTGGAGTTCGTGCAATTGGTGCAGTTTCTGCAGTTGGTGCAGTTCCTGCAGTTGGTGCAGTTCCTGCATTTGGTGCAGTTGGTGCAGATCCTGCAGTTGGTTCAGTTCCTGCAGTTGGTGCAGTTCCTGCAGTTGGTGCAGTTCCTGCAGTTGGTGCAGTTCCTGCAGTTGGTGCACCTGATCCTGAAACTGTGGCGCAGAACAAAGTGGATCAAGAGTGCCGTGAGCAGCTAATCAAATTAAAATTACACACCTCGGATGAAGTTCAAAACGCCTTCGGACCAAAATGGGTTATAATAATATAAATGGGTTTGCGGAAAATGAAACCGGAGGAGAAGGTGAACTTGCAACGCAGATTGGAGCGACGCTTGGAGATCATTAATCATGCGCTGGGTTGCAATAAGAGGAAGAACACCAAACGCAACTCGGATATGCGTCATCCCATTGCGAAGAAACAACGTTTAAATAGTCCAGTTGGTGGAAGGTACTCCGAAGACTGCTCCGAAGACTGCTCCGAAAACTGCTCCGAAAACTGCACCTCTTCCGCCTCTTTCCAAACTGGGATGAGTTCTATTATTAATAATACCAATCACAATACCAATCGAGCCAAGGTGACTATGCGGATTCATTGATCTCTGCATCTTTATTGTCCAAGGATGTAAAAAGGATTCAGATTAGGGCGCCTTATTGTAAAATTTAGTGTATTCTAAATATATTCTATAATAAATTAATACTCGATTAAAAATTCATTTTAAAATATGGTTTTTATTATGTTTGGGCTCATTGTAGATTTATCCAGATTATATATTTATTTTAGTAAACCTCTTCATCTTAGTAAGCCTCTCCAAATGCGAAAAATAAAATAATAATCGTTCAAAGGAGCAAAACGAAAATAATCCATTCTGAAATTATCGAGATTATAATTTTTCATAATTTGATCAAATTTACAAATATAAACAACAAAACAACAATAGAAAATTACCCTTAAGAGAAAATCACAATGAAAACAAATCAATTCGTTTTGTGTCTAGAAAAAAATAATAATATATATTGTTTATGACACGATTTCAACTCGTGTCATTTTGGCACAATCAACATAGCATCCAAACCCTCTCAGCATTCTCTCATTTTCTCTCAGCGCACTCAGCGCTGTTAACACATGTCATATAAAGTAATGTAATATGTTAACATAGTTAGTATAGAAAAAAGGCAAGACACAGCCAGTGAAGTGTTAAACATATTCTTAAATTGAATAAATATAGAAAAGTGTAAAAACCACCATCTACAAAAAAAGAAGCTTTTCCTGGGATTGTAAATTGGCCGCCCCA